>VSMD01015588.1:0-13056 GCA_008750895.1 Mirza zaza | reverse complement strand
CTCTGGGAGGCCGAGGTGGGCGGATCATTTGAGCTCAGGAGTTCGAGACCAGCCTGAGCAAGAGCGAGACCCCATCTCTACTATAAATAGAAAGAAATTAATTGGCCAACTAATATATATAGAAAAAAAATTAGCCGGGCATGGTGGCGCATGCCTGTAGTCCCAGCTACTTGGGAGGCTGAGGCAGCAGGATTGCTTGAGCCCAGGAGTTTGAGGTTGCTGTGAGCTAGGCTGACGCCACGGCACTCACTCTAGCCTGGGCAATAAAGTGAGACTCTGTCTCAAAAAAAAAAAAAAAAAAAAAAGTCTAGTACTGCCCTTCAACTCTTCACTGCACTCCAACCACATTGACTTTCTTTGGGGTCCTCGAAACATGCCAGCTGTCTCCTGACACATGAGTGCCTACTCCTGGGTCTTTGCATTTGCTCCTCCTCCTGCTTCAGATTCAGGACCAAATGTCACCTCTTCCAGGAGGACCTCTGCCATTGATCACAGCATGCCACAGTTTCATTTCCTTCCCAGCACTCAGCACAATGTAAACTTAGGCGTTGTATTTGCTTTTCAGGGCAGCAAACTTGTCATTCACAAACAGTGGCTCATCCTCGGAGCCTAGAGTAGGTCCTGCACTCGGGAGTCTCTCAACATCTGCTGATTTGAGTGATTATAAATTCCTTGAGCTTCAGTACATGCTTTTAAAAACAGTTTGCTTATTACTGAGTACAATAAGCTTAATATGGCCTTGTTACTTGCTACATTGCTGGAGTGACTTCTACTGACTTTAGCCTCTTTGGGCAGCCACTCTGGCCTCCACCCCGCTCCTCGTTGTTATGACAACAACATCATCCTCGCCAGCATCACCATCTTCGCCTCGTAAGAGTGGCTTGCACTCACTGAGGCTTACCATGTGCCAGGCACTGTCCTAGACACATTTTGTGTATAAGTTAATTTAATCCCCACAATAACCCTAAGAGGCAGGCACTAGTAGTATTACCCTCATTTTACAGTTCAGAAAACCGAGGTTCAGAGAAATGAAGTCGTCTACCCATCTGAAAAAGCTAGACATTCATAAGAAAAATGAAAGCTAAGCCCTCTTAGCCTCTAAAATCCCAAGAAACCAATAGTGTGGAGAACCAAATTAGACGGGAAATACTTAAAGGCCATCAGGAACCAATTTATCAACAACAAGAAAAACACACCAAAGACCAAATGAAAACGCCAGACGCGGGGCAACGCGATCAAAGCTCAACCCGTGCTCTCAGGCCCCCAAACTTTGCTCCTTCCCAGTGTTTCAACCTACCTGGTGCCACAAACCCCAAGTCTGGATGCCACCCTTGACCTCTGCTCCCCTTCTCTCACGCCCGAGATGAGACTTACCTCCCCAGCGGCTTCCGCTGCCGGCTCCGGTGGCGTAACTCCATGGTGCAGAGGGGCCTCGCTCCAGAGGCACCGGTAGGTATCTGCTATCCGGGCTGGAAGGGAGCAGCCTCCTCACCGGGACTCTGTTCCCAGCCCCCACCCCCGGCCGCTGGAGGGATCTTTTGAAATTTCGATTTGGACCTGGTCATATCCCCATCCCCCAACCCCCACCTCTGCAGCCCTTCAAAGGTTTCCCATTGTTCTCAGGCAAGTCTCAAATTCTTAGCCCGGCCTCAGGGGGCCTGCGGGATTCCCTGCTCCAGCCTTAGCTCCAGGCTCCCAGCTGGGCTGCCTGCTTGCAAACCTGTCTCTGCCATTCACTCACCGTGTTACCTGGGGTAAGGAACTGAACGTCGCTGGGCCTGTAAAGTGGGGATAACAGCACCTCCTAGAGCATCCTCAGGATGAAATTAGTTCCTGTAGTGAAAGTACTTAGGAAGCACAGTGTGTAGTACCAGTTAGCTACTCTTGCTGCTGCTGCTGTTACAGGTAACTCCTACTCAACCTTCAAAAACCCAACACCAAATTCATTTCTTCAGGGCAGCCTTCCTAGACCCATTTCCCAATAAATCAGATCCTCCTGTTATATGTGTTGCCCTCATGGTGCTTATGGCAATCATAATTTAATACTTGATACATGTTTAATTTCTGATTATAAATTCTCATGATTGGTTTCCTGTTCACAGTCGTTTTGTTCAATGCGGTACCTCTCTGGCACACAGTAGGTGCTCAAAAATAATTTGGTAACTATTGGACCAGGGAATGGCTGAATCAAGGAATCTCTGATCTCTAAAATCTCTTAATTTTCAAGTGAAAGAATTAAGAAAATCGACTCTTAATGGGGCTGCAAGAAAACGGAAGCCTGCTGGGGGTAACCGGGTTACAAAGGGAAGCTGCAAAGATTCCTACATAAAGCCAAACGCGGCCTGAGAGCCGCAGTGCAGGGGCTGGGTTAGCCTAAGAGCTGACTACTTAGTATTCACAGCAAGCGGCTCAAACAAAGGAGACTGCTGAATTCCTCAGGGCGCTGAAGGCCAAATGCCCGGAGCTCAAGGCAGAAGTGGTGGATTACTCTGGGGACGGAAGCATCCAGCTGCAGAAATCACCCGGAATTCTGGGCCTTCCCATCCCTGCACCTTCTTGCTCCTCTCTTGCCCAAACTGCCTGTCCCCAGTCCCTCAGCTCACCAGCCAATGGGACGGTGACTCTCCCCAAGGCCTTTTGGCCCAGCCATAGCCCCGGCCTCCGCCAGCCTGACGCCACACCCCCGTAGAGTAGCCAGGCTTAGCAAATACAAATACTGGCTGCTCAGTTCCATCTGAATTTCAGGCTGGGCAGGCACAGGGGCTCACACCTGCAATCCGAGCACTCTGGGAGGCCAAGGCGGGAGGATTACTTGAGGCCAGGAGTTGGAAAGCAGCCTAAACAAGAAAGAATCACCACCTCTACAAAAATTAGAAAACTTAGCCGGAAGTGGTGGCATGCACCTGTGGTCCCAGCTACTCTGGAGGCTGGGGCAGGAGGATCCCTTGAGCCCAGGAGTTTGAGGTTGCGGTGAGCTATGATGATGCCACGGCACTCTAGTGACAGAGAAAGCCCCTGTCTCAAAAAAAAAAAAAAAAAAATTGGTTTTGAATTTCAGATAAACAAGAAACAATTTTTTAGTATAAGTACATCCCGTATTAATCTGGCACCTCTAATTCTCTTGTCTCATTAAACCCTCCCCAGCAGTGTCTTCTCACAGTTACCTTTCTACCTGGCAGTCCTGAGCCTCCTTGGAAGAAAGACTCACTCCCTTTGACTTCTGGGTGAGGGAGATCCCAACACCAGCCACTTAGGGTGGGGTAAGAACTGGAAGAAAATGAGCTACTCAGTTCTCAGTGCACAATAAAGACTCCATCGAGAGCAACTACTACTGCCATCCTTCTGATCTGCTGTCCCCTAGGGCCTCTCACAGAGCTGTCTGAGTTATACCCATTTTACGGTGGAGGAAAACTGAGGGCCTGCTATTCAGTGGGAGGGCCGAGAAGCAAAGTCCCTGGTCTTGGGCTTTTCCTGCTAAAGCTCTTCTTGAGTCTGTATCGATGTGAATGTACAGGAAACTGTAGCTACATGGGGGCGGCTTGTCTTTGGCTTCACCCACGGACCCTTGGGGCCCAGCACAGTGCTCGGCCTGTTGTAGGTGCTCCACAAACACTTGCAGAATGCGTGAAGGCAAATCCAGAGAGTTTCCATGACCTGGTAAGACAGCACAGGCTTGTGCTCACGTTCTCCCTCTGTCTCCCCCCGGAACCCCGCCCCATCTTCTGGGTCATGAACTCAGGCCTGTCCTCCTGTCCTTTCTCCGTAGCCCCAACTAGGTGGCTTTTTCGCCTTCAATGAAGCAAAATAACAAATATAGCTCCAAAAGGAAAGCAACAAGGCTATGGGAAAGTCAAAACAGCCACATTCTTTTCCAGCCAGGGACCTCAGAGAACTTGATTCAACCGGTTGCATTCAGCGTTCCTTAGACACCTGTCATTCCCTCCTGCTGGCTGGCAGATCCCCCTGAAACGATGCAGGATAAAGGAATTCCCTGGAGAAAAGGATTCTCTAGGCCACAGGTGTCCTCAAACTAGGCCCACGGGCCACATGCAGCCTGCGGAGGACATGTATCTGGCCCACCGGGTGTTTTTGCCACCGCTGCCTGTCCTGCTTAGCAGCCGACTGGTCCCAGGCCCACAGTGCACATGTGTGGAATGTGCGCCGCACTCTCCAACGGCCCTCCAATGGTCTGAGGGACAGTGAACTGGCCCCCTGTTTAAAAAGTTGGAGGACCCCTGCTCTAGGGTCTCGGAAGAGATGTGTTGAATTTGAAGGAAATCAATATTTTACCCCAAAATATATTTCTTTGACATATTTTGAGAGGCGGCCACAGGTCCAGCAGACAGAAGTAAAGTGCAAAGCTGGTTTTTATGGGGGGATTTGCATCTGTAGAGAATCTCTCCTTTTCTCCTGTTAATCAGTCTGCCTCCTGTGGGTGATTTTTGGGGGGCCAAGGGCCTTGGTTCCTGTTAATCCAACCCAGATAACCCTTTGAGGACACGGGGCCACCTAATCCACACGCTAACCTATCCCTGAGAGCCACCCACTAGGTGAGCAGGGGTGTCCGCCGTGTCTGTTCTGAGATGCTGCTCCCTGCACCCAAGGTCAGAAATGAACATTGGGATCTGACTTGGGGAGTTATTTTCTGTTTCTCACTTATGTTTTCTTTAGTCTCTGGTAGGGATGGGGTGGCCACGGGGGATGGTAAGGGAAGTTTGGACTTTGAGACCAATTTGGTCAGGGCCCATGCTCGCTTATCATTAAGCGGAAGTGACTTCCAGGAACTATTAGGCTCATCAGGTTCTCACCTCTGGGGTGCCTGCCCCACGGCCTGTGCCTACCCAGCCGTGCATCTCAGTCTGACCAGTGGACCCTTCTCCGTGGACTTCGACCAACACCATGCTCACCTGGGAAGATCCTTCAGCTCGAAGGTCACCTCCTCAGAGAGGCCTTCCTTGATTGCTTTATCTAGAGGAGACACCCAGCCCCGCCCAGCAGCTACCCTCTACGTAGTCACCCTGCACCCTGTTGTATTGTCCTGTGAGCACTCAAGCTCTCGTGACTGTTAGCAAAATGTCATCAGACTGTCAGCACCGTGATGACAGGACCTTATCTGGCTTATTCATTCTGGATTCCCCAGGCCCCAGAAGGTGACCAGGCTCACCTGTAGGCACTGAGCCTTTTTTTTTTTTTTTTTTTTTTTTTGAGACAGGGTAGAGACAAGGGCTGGCTCTGTTGCCCAGGCTGGAGTGCAGTGGTGTCATAATAGCTCACTGCAGCCTCAAACTCCTGGGCTCCAGCGATCCTCCCACCTCAGCCTCCCAAGATGCTCGGATTACAGGCATGCACCATTACACCTGGCCTAATTTCTGTTGTTTTAAGGCACCCCATTGTGGCACTTTGTTGCAGCAATCCTAGCAAACTAACACATCTGCTTTATTTTCCTTTGTTGTTCTGATGACCACCTGCCACTGAACACATGCGTTCATCTGCTTGCTCCCTGTGCCCACGCTAGAATGCAAGTCTCTCGAGGCCAAGGTCTCCCATTCATGCATCTGAAGCATCAGAAAGCCAAGGATTTTCGTCTGTCACTTTCAGGGCTATATCTCCAGCACTTAATTGCAGGGCCTGGCATATCAGGCACTCAATAAATACTTCTTGAAGGGAGGACTAAACGCCAGCCCTTGTAACAGATGCATGAACGGGAGACCTTGGCCTCAACAGAGAGACATAATAAACAAAACGATACAATAGGTAGTGTGTTCAATGGTGATGAGTGTTATGAAAAAACACAGCAGGAAGTGAGACTGGGATTGGGTGGATGGTCTGATAGTCAGTGTGGCGAGAGGCCTCCCTAAGGAGGTGACAGCTGAGCCAAAGGCCTGAATGGGGGGTGGGGAGGAGACTCGGGAATATCTGGGGAAGAGCCATGCAGGGCAAGCAGTGGTTGCCAGCAGGGGAGACTGTGGCCTCCAGGGGACATTTGGCAATGTCTGGAGCTACTGGGCAGGTGCTCTGGCACCCGGTGGGTGAGGCAGGGCTGCTGCCGACCAGCCTGGAGTGCACAGGAAGCCCCGTAACAACTGTCCCGCTCCAAATGGCCACAGCGCCCAGGCCGAGCAGCCGCCAGGCAGGGGGCAGAGGAAGCCCCCGCCCGCTGAGTGCCCACGTGGCCTGGGTGTGGGAGGAACAGGGAGGAGGTCACTGTGCTGGAACGTTCTGCTCTCTGGGAGGAAATAGCAGTGGGAAAGGTCAGAGGGCACTGAGGAAGGGGAGGAACAGGAAGACCTTTGAGGACATTTTAAGGAGCTCAGTTTTTACTCCAAACAAGACAGGAAGTCATTGGAGGCGTTTCAGCAGAGAAGAGACAGATTGACATGTTCCAGGAGGTTAACTCTGGCTATGGGGTCGAGAAAATCTACTGAAGGGGCTGGGGCAGGTGTCGGGAGACCAGTGAGGGGAGATGAAGGTGGCTGGGACCAGGGTGGAGGTGGACAGACAGGTGAGATTCTGGATCTGCTTGGACGACCCAGCCGGCCGCGCCTGAGCGGGGTGGGAGAGGAAGAGGAGGCACGCGTGACTCCGGGTCTTCTGGCCTGAGCAGCTGGGAGGCTGGCGTGGGTGCCGGCTGAGATGGGGACGGAGGTGGGAGGAGCAGCTTGGGGGAGGACGTGAGGGCACAAGCAGCAGTGAGTCATCGCAGTGCAGATGTCACGGAGGCAGGAGGATGAGGAGTGCAGGGGCAGTTTGGGCTGGAGGCATAAACGTGGGAGGCACCAGTATCCAGGCAGCATTTAAAGCTGTGATACGTAGGGACGAACTCACTAGGACAGAGGGTGACAGAAAGAATCGGGTCCGAGGGCCAGTCCCTGCAGCTCTCCCCAGGGAGAGCATTTGGCTATGACAATGAGCCAACTAAGATGACAAGAAGGTTCGTTCTGGTGAGATGGGAGGAGGATCAGGACAGAGGGGTGTCCGAGAGCCCTAGGGAAAAATGTGTTTGACGGACAGGGTGACCCAACACATCAAATGCTCCTGAAAGGGCAGGTTGGCTGAGGTCGGATTTAGCAACGTGGCAGTCACAGGTGACTGGCACACTGAAGCACCTCCTGGTGACCTCAGGAAATGGTCACTTCAAGGCACATGAAAGGAGCAGAGAAGGGGAGACCTAGCCTAGCTCAGGCATTTTCTAACTGTGTGACCTTGGAGACGTGCCTGCCTGCCCAGGTTACCCTGAGACACTCTTGTCAGGGTAGGTGAGATCACAAAAAGTGAAGACCCTCTCAGCCTTGCACGCTGTGAAGTGCCTTCTAAGGACCAGGTTCGATTGTTGCCTACTGAGCACTTAAGTAAAGACACTGCGCTGAAATAAACCCTCAAGGTCACACAACTTCTGCTGACATCACTCAGCAGAGAACAGATGCAGAATTCCCAGCCTTTCGAGAGTCGCACACCCTTTTAGCACGAGGTCCAAAACCTTACCCCGTCCTAACAAGGACATAGCGCACGACGTAGTGCATATATTGTATAAATTTGAAAAAATTCTTTTGGGTAGGAAAGGCATGCAGAAGGTGAGGAATGGAAACAGTATAGAAATGTATCCAGGGAAAAACTAAGTCTCTCCCAGTGTGACCTTGTGATGCTCTCCCCAGAGGCAGTTACTGTTACCAGCTCGCAGAAAGAGCCTCTGCACATACGAGCAATACCTTCCCCCTCCTCGTTTTCCGGCTGCATACACTGCTGCCCTCCTCCCTGCTTTTTCCCACTCATCAGTGCACCTTGGAGAATCGCTCCCTATCAGTGAATGCACACAGATCTGTTTTATTCTTTCTAAGTGGCTGTAGAGTTGTATACATCGTGCAGCTGCATCATAATTTATTTAACCATCTCCTGTTGATGGACATTTGGGTTTTTCCCAGTATTTGGCTATTATGAACAACGCAGCAATAAATATCCTTGTTAATCTATCATGGATAAGGGTTATCTATAGGAAAAAATTCCTAGAAGTGGAATTGCTGGGTCAATAGGTCTCTGTATGTTTAAGCTTTGGTGTGTATGTGTACTTAAAATTTGCTGTCATTGCCACATTACTGGTGTGTGTGCTTCTTTTTTTTTTTTTTTTGAGACAGAGTCTCACTTTATTGCCCAGGCTAGAGTGAGTGCCGTGGCGTCAGCCTAGCTCACAGCAACCTCAAACTCCTGGGCTCAAGCAGTCCTCCTGCCTCAGCCTCCCGAGTAGCTGGGACTACAGGCATGTGCCACCATGCCCGGCTAATTTTTTTTTTTTTTCTATATATATTTTAGTTGGCCAATTAATTTTTTTCTGTTTTTATAGTAGAGATGGGGTCTCGCTCTTGCTCAGGCTGGTCTCGAACTCCTGAGCTCAAACGATCCGCCCACCTCGGCCTCCCAAAGAGCTAGGATTACAGGCTTGTGTGTGTGCTTCTTGACTACGGATGAGAGAAGGTACACAAAGGTGATTTTTTTAGGAGCTTTATTTTGTGTATGTTGGGAGAGACACATTTGGGTGACAATCCCTGAGACCTGAGGTCTGGGGGGATTTGGGAGGAGGACGTCTCCAGTCTGGGACTGTATAATTTAAGGAACAGGTAGGCGCTTGTCCCTCTGGTAGCATTGGTGCTGGCCTGCTGGGATGACAGGAGGGACAGAATGTATTCAGTATTGTTAGCAGAATAGATATTTTTTTTTTTGAGACAGAGTCTCACTCTGTTGCCCAGGCTAGAGTGAGTGCCGTGGCGTCAGCCTAGCTCACAGCAACCTCAAACTCCTGGGCTCAAGCAATCCTGCTGCCTCAGCCTCCTGAGTAGTGGGGGCATGTGGCATCATGCCTGGCTAAATATATATATATATTAATTGGCCAATTAATTTCTGTCTATTTGTAGTAGAGACAAGGTCTCGCTCTTGCTCAGGCTGGTTTCGAACTCCTGACCTTGAGCAATCTGCCCACCTTGGCCTCCCAGAGTGCTAGGATTACAGGTGTGAGCCACCACGCCCAGCCAGCAGAATAGACATTTATCAAACCCATACTGTATTGGCTCAGGGGTCAGCCCTTAGGACACACAAAGAGATATTCCTTAAAAAACCTACAGTCCAGCGGAAGGAGAAACTCAAGCTGGAAATGCAGTAAAATCTCCATAGAGAATTAAGTTCCAAAGCCAGACAATAGTTGGGATGCCCATATGCCAAGTACTAGAGTAGCAGACACGGAACACTGGGTTTTGGCCTGGTGCAGTGGCTCACACCTGTAATGCAGTGGCTCACGCCTATAATCCTACCACTCTGGGACGTGTGAGGTGGGAGGATCCCTTGAGCTCAGGAGTTCGAGACCAGCCTGAGCAAAAGCAAGATTCCGTCTCTACTAAAAATAGTAAAAATTAGCTGGGTGTGGTGGTGCATGCCTATAGTCCCAGCTACTCACCAGGCTGAGGCAAGAGGATCACTTGAGCCCAGGAATCTGAGGTTGCTGTGAGCTGGGCTGACGCCACGGCACTCTAGCCCAGGTGACAGAGTGAGACTCTGTAAGAACGCTTTTTTTGACCAGGTATTTGATAAGCTCAGATGTGTAAGCCAACAGTAAAGGCTAACATTTGTGCTACTCTCCAAGAGCACCAGGCACTCGGCAAAGTAGTGTCATCTCAGAGCAACGTCCTCGGCTTGGAGCCATTGTTGTCCCCATCTACGGATGGGGATACTGAGGTTCAGAGAGGCTCATCCCATGTCACATGGCACGTAAATGGCAGAATCAGGATGCGAAGGCTGTTCTCTCTGATACCAAAGCCCACTTGAAGTGCATCTCCCTGCACCCAGTGAGCACTTCCTGGAATGGGTCAGACTTGAGCTGGGAAAGACAGAACAGACTGAGAAAATAAGGAAGTACAATGAGGTCACTGCCAGAAAGGGAACACTCAAGTGATCAGACTCCAGGAGGTGGAAATATTTCCTGGCCGAACGCCTGAGTGTCTACATGCTGCAACAAAATGAACCTTAAAAACATTATGCTACATGAACTAAGCCAGACACAAAAGGACAAACACCGTATGATGCCACTGGCATGAGACACCTAGAATAGGCAAATGCACAGAGAAAGAAAGTGGAGTGGCCATTACCAAGGACTTGGAAAGGAGTAACAAGGAGTTAGTGTTTAATGGGCACAGAGTTTTAGTTTGGGAAGATGAAAAATTTCTAGAGATGGACGGTGGTGATGGTTGCACGACAATGTGAAGGTACTTAATGCCACTGAACTGAACACTTAAAAATGGTTACAGTGGACCAGCCTAGGCAACATAGTAGGACCTCGTCTCGACAAAAAATAAAATTAGCCAGGTGTGGTGGCAGCCACTAGTAGTCCCAGCTACTTAGTGGGTGAGGCGGGAGGATTGAGGCTGGAGTGTGCTACGATGGTGCCACTGTACTCTAGCCTGGGCAATAGAACGAGACCCCATCTCAAAACAAACAAACAAACCCAAAGTTACAATGGAAATTTTTATATTATATTTATTTTACCAGGATTTAAAAAAAATCTTGAGAGTTAACCTTGCCCCCTTTTACACATGTGCTCATACATACATGCACACACACACATACTCACAACCCAAACAGCAGGTCCTAAGGCCGTCCCTTCAAAATGAATCTGAGCCCAACTGCTCCTCGGCACCCTCTCTGCTCGCCACCATAGCACAGGCCTGAGTCCACCTGGCCCTGCCGGACTGGGTGACTGTACCAGTCTCCCGGTGGACCTGCCTGCACCCTGGTGTGGCTGCAGTCTGTTCTCTACACCTCCACGGGGTGACAGGCAGATCAGGTTCCTCCTCTGCTCGGAACCTTCCTGTGGTTCCCACCCCACCTAGAGTGAGTTAGAACCTTTTTTTGTTTGGTTGGGGTTTTTTTTGAGACAGGGTCTTGTTCTATCACCCAGGCTGGAGTGCAGTGGTGCGATCATAGCTCACTGTAGCTCAAACTCCTGGGCTCAAGCAAGCCTCCTGCTTCAGCCTCCTGAGTAGCTAGGACTATAAGCATGTGCCACCATGCCCGGCTAATGTTTTATTTTTTGTAGAGATGAGGTCTTGCTGTGTTGCCCAGGCTGGTATCGAACTCCTGACCTCAGGCAATCCTCCTACCTTCCCCTCATAGGTATCTGGCATTATAGGCATGAGCCACCACACCCAGCCTTAAAACTTTTAAAAGCTGGCTACAGTCCAACTAAAATGCTAAGAAGATTCTATACTGTAAAGGGGGTGCCACTGAACTTGTAACTCTAGAAGGACCAGATAGTAACAAATCCCTTCAAGAATAAAGTTCAGGCCAGGCGCTGTGGTTCACCCCTGTAATCCTAGTACTCTGGCAGGCCGAGGAGGGAGGATTTCTTGAGCTCAGGAGTTCGAGACCAGCCTGAGCAATAGTGAGACCGCATCTCTACTAACAATAGTAAAAATTAGTCGAGTGTGGTGGCGCATGCCTGGAGTCCCAGCTACTCAGGAGGCTGAGGCAGGAGGATCGCTTGAGCCCAGGAGTTTGAGGTTGCTGTAAGCTAGGCTGACGCCACGGCACTCACTCTAGCCCAGGCAACAGAGTGAGACTCTGTCTCAAAAAAAAAAAAAAAAAAAAAGAATAAAGTTCATACTCGTTTTTTCAACAACACATAAAGACCTTTAGCATGACCCAGCAGGCTCTACACAATCCGACCCAAGCCCCATCTCTGTGACCTCATATTCCCCCCCATCTCCCCGCCCTCCCCCAGCTTACCCCACTCCTGCCTCAAGGCACCTCCATCTGTTCTCTCCTCACATCAAAGTCCTCAGGGCCTCAGGGCCTTTGCACTTGCCATTTCCTCTTCCTGGAATGCTCTTCCCCCATGCATTTCTTTCTTTCTTTCGGTTTTTTTTTTTTTTTTGAGACAGAGTCTCACTCTGTTGCCCAGGCTAGAGAGAGTGCCGTGGAGTCAGCCTAGCTCACAGCAACCTCAAACTCCTGGGCTCAAGCGATCCTCCTGCCCCAGCCTCCCGAGTAGCTGGGACTACAGGCATACGCCACCATGCCCGGCTAATTTTTTCTTATATATTAGTTGGCCAATTAATTTCTTTCTATTTATAGTAGAGACAGGGTCTCGCTCTTGCTCAGGCTGGTTTTGAACTCCTGACCTCGAGCAATCCGCCTGCCTCGGCTCCCAGAGAACTAGGATTACAGGTGTGAGCCATCGCGCCCGGCCCCCAAGCATTTCTTGGCACCTTCCCTTCACTTTAAGTTTCAGCCCGAGTGTCCCCTCCCTGGCAGTCTGTTTAAAATAGCTCCCCCACCTCCCCAACCACCCCCTTCCCCCCAAGTCGTTCCATTTTCTTACCCTGCTTTTTCATATACTCACTGTTATGGGCTAGATTGTGCCCCTCAAGATTCCCATGCTGAAGTCCTAACACCCCCCACCCCGAACTCCTTCCTTCCTGGTCCACTCACATCCGTCCCCACCCCTAGCTGTGGCATGTTCTCCCTGCTTAGTTAGAGCAGCCTCACAAGGCCGTTTCTCCTCGGCTGGAAACCTTTCCATGTCATCTCATTGCACTTTGGATCTCTTCCAAAATTCTTGAGGCAGCCTCCAAGGCCGGCCTAGGGGTCAAGAACCCAAATGCTGACTGGGGCCCAGCAGGTAGGGCCGACGAGTGACTCACTTAAAAAGTTAAAACTAAAGCTACGGCCCCTACTCAGCTCCAACTGCTGGCTGCCCCTCAGAAATGTGGGCCTATGTGGCCAGATCTTATAATTTCTTTTATTTTTTTATTTTTTAGGCATGTGCCACCATGCCCGGCTAATTTTTTTCTATATATATTAGTTGGCCAATTAATTTCTTTCTATTTACAGTAGAGACGGGGGTCTCACTCTTGCTCAGGCTGGTCTCGAACTCCTGACCTTGAGCAGTCCGCCCGCCTTGGCCTCCCAGAGTGCTAGGATTACAGGCGTGAGCCACCGCGCCCGGCCGATCTTATAATTTCTTAAGAGCTGAAAATCCAGATTTTTATGTAAAATGATTCTTTTTAAAATTTTTTT